>JAURVB010012788.1:0-49106 GCA_033002965.1 Piper betle
TTTGAGAGTTATATCTTCATCTTAAGACGCCGAGATTGGATCCGTATGAGTTAGGTTCGGGTTAGCCGACCTAACCGGGGCCGGTAACATGCCGGTTCGGTTCACGAGTGTGGACCGGATTTGGGGTGTTACATATATACTCTTATTAATCAAAAGAGAACTAAATACAAGACTTTAGACAAGAAATTTAATCGATCAAAATACAATAAAAATAAACAATAATAATAATAAATTAAATTATTATATCTTACATTTTTATTTAATTCATATCTATCTTTTAAGTTAATCAGAGTTTATATTTAAGATATTAAATTATTAAGTTTATCTATAAAAATAAAATTTATATATAGTATAAGTCATATATAGCGTGGCATCTTACCCCCCTCTCTCTCTCTCTCTATGAAAAAAAACTATTTTGAACTTTTTGGAGGTTAATTAATTTTTTTTAAAAAAACCCACTTTTATAAGTGCCGAGCCTGGCTCGGGCGTACGTTATGACCACGACCGTATCCGATTTCAATTTTCAATCGATCAAGTCCGCTTCATCGTCGTCGGCCGTCTCCTCCTTGAGCTCTCCCTTGCCGTCGCCGCCGCGGCCGATCGATCGAAGCTCGTCGGCCTACTCATTTGCCCCTTCCGTATGAAAGATTCCGTGTTTTTCGTTTTGTGTATTACGATGTTTTTCGATTCTCGCTCGATTTGCACGCAATTGTGAGCATATGCCTGCGAACTGTTTGTGGAAACGACTTGTTTTTGTTCTGACCAAAGATTGCATTTTTTGAGTCATTGTGTGTTGTCTAAGGAATATGTGCGTTTGCGATGACTATGCTTGTGCTTCATGTTTGTTGGATGTTTACTACTTTGTGATAATGCTGTTTTTGGCTTCAAATTGAAGGTATATCAAGTGTTTGATCGGGCACCTAGCATGTCTTTTGGCCAATTTATTGATTGTAGGAATCATACATTGGGGTTTTGTATTTTATGTTCAACAAAGTCAATTTACTGATTAGATATATTTGGCAATGTTTCTAGGTAAGATTCTTGCTGTGATCTTTAGAGTAGTCCTAGTGGAAGCTCCAGTTTCCAGCAGCTTGAAGAACTATTGACATGTCGCACAACCCTTCTCAACTTCTTCCTTCAGGTTATTTTTTTAAAAAAATTTATATATATTTTTTATCGTTGATTGTAACGCTGCACTTTGGCTGTATTGATTTACTTATTTGGAGTTTTTGGCAGAATTAATTGATCGATGCATAGGGTCAAAAATCTGGGTCATCATGAAAGGTGATAAGGAGCTTGTGGGTACCCTCCGTGGCTTTGATGTCTATGTCAACATGGTGCTGGAGGATGTTACTGAATAGTAATTTTACTCTACTTAAACTATATCTCCTTTTAGCAATTCCTGGTTTTGCGTTTGTTGAGGACGTGTTACATAGTTGTTGGTGTGTTCTTGCTGGTTTCATAGCTAGCTGAAGGTAAATATATTTACTGATCCAGGAAGATAGTAAAGGATGATATTCTAGGATGTGTTTAATGAGCAATATAGGTGCTTGGTTACAAATTTTGTCTTCATTGTTGATTGGAACTGTAACACTTTATATTCTGTTTGGTGCTTTAATCTCTTACTTATCTGTGCTCTTCTTTATTTTTTTGGTAGTACGAGCAATTATCTCATGTATTAGTGTTCATGAGTATGAAATAATACATACTCAACTTCCCTATGGATTTATATTGCCTGTTGGCCATTCAGTTGTTCGTAGATTTGGTTTGAAAGATAGTTGTTTCATGTCTGTATCTTCACTTTTCGTATTTCTTTTTTTTTTGAATGATCTGCTTGGTGGCAATTTAATAACAGCCCCCATGCTTTCGACATTCGTGTTTGCTATTGGCTGCTTTTGCTTAAGATAACGCCATTACATTTAAATTGGTTCACCAGATATTCTACTTGTTTTATCCAACGATTTACTTTTTAATCTTCATTCCTATCTAGTCTTTTGATCTGGTGTCTATGGTTTTAGGATGCTGTGGATTAGAGATTTATGAGAGCATTAGTTTTTAATCCTTATGGTGGTGTATTTTCTTGCAATGAGCTTGTTCTCTAAAAAGTGCATTGAATTATAGGTGGACGTGGCTGTTAGTGAGATTGGTTAGTGTAGATGGACTTTTATGTAATGGAACCATAATGATTTGAAAAAGTTTGTCTGGTTTGGTAGCGATGGCATAAATGATGCTTTTAGTTAATCCGTTGTTTGGTTGAAGTGTTAGGTAAAATGAATGACAAGGACGATAGGGTGAACCTTAATTGAAGTCATGTTTGCGCAGAAGATATATTTGGTTTGATATGTTCAAACATTACTTTCAAAGGAAAAAATCATGTTGGCTGGGGGAGATGTGAATATTAAGTATATGTGGCTGCCTGCTCCAGCAAAATACTAATTCCAAAAACGTATTTAGAAGATGATATAAGTTCATATATGATTATTTATTTCTTAATGTGCGTCTATCTTCTTTGTTGAATCCGTAGGGTGGTGAGCTGCAGTGTGCTTTACTGTGACTGTTTCATGGAAGTTGCACAATTGTGTGTGTGTGTGTGTGTGTGTGTTTTTACAGTGTGCAATATCACTTCACATATTATTACTTTCACATGAAAACTAGATGTATATTCACATTGAAAATTATGAGATTTTGAGTTATATGCCTAGAAGAGCAACTGCAAGTTTCAACTTTGCAGTGTGGCAATCAATTTGTAGGCCAGAGATTGTTTGTTTACATCTGAGATTTTAGGAAGTCATGTGTGTGCGTTGGCCTGAAGCCTTTTTTTCTAGCGATATTGTTTAGGTTCCTTGACTTATTCCTCGTGTTTGTTGCATGTGTTTTACTATTCAGTGAAATCACAGCCGAAGGGCGCAGAATAACTAAATTGGATCAAATTTTGCTGAATGGGAACAACATTGCAATAGTAAGCTATTCTCTTTTTTGTTTGTTTTTTTGCCAAACATGGACAGATTGACGAACAAATAACTTCTTTGTTTGGATTGTTCCTATTTATTTTTCCTGAAATATTATGCATCTGAATGCAGCTTGTCCCGGGTGGCTCTCCAGAATCGGAATGATTGTTTCCACAATGGTTCAGTAGCTTCCAATGGATGACCTTTGCATTGTTATGATGTCTTTTCTATCTGTAAACTTGACATTATATTTCAAACCACTCACAATAGCTTGAAATTAGTGGAGACACTAGTAATATTTTCTGCCATCTTCTACTTCTGAGATTATTTATGTAATTAGTAGATGATCGTACTTAATGAGTAATAAACTATTCCGCCTTCACATCCTAGTTTAGTGTAGAATAACTGTTCAGTTCAAAAGCATGCAATGCAGCAGCACCATACAGAGGTTGTGTGTTTTAGCAATGCTGTTTACTTTAAGATGACAATGATCAGCGTTATTCTCATTTGCTCATTTCCAATTGGTTTAGGGTCAAAGATATGGATCGTACTAAGTCATTCTATTCAAATATAAATCATATCTAAGTGTAAATATCATGCCCTCTTTCTTTTGTAATCACTGACTAGTTCATCAGTCAATTCTCTCTCACTAAATAGCTTCAACTTACCTTAAAAACTTGCTGAAAAATGTTGCAAATCACTTCCATCGGAAAGTCAGAGGGATACAAATATGGGGGTTACAACTTACAAGTCTTTTTTGAACATTTGTAACCAAGTTAAAGAACAAGAAGTCCCCCAATGATTTGACCAAGATGACCATCCATGAACATTGAAAGCTAAAAACTGTCCATTGCATTCAATATCTAGGACTATTTCTCTTGTGACACCTCTTTGCATCCATGCAGATTTGGGGTTACCAGGAGAAGCTTGTCCATATATATATATATATATTGGAAGTTACAAGTCACTAGTGCCAAATATGATAAATATTATCCTAGACGGCGGTCTCAATGTCCTAGGAAAAGAGACTTGGAAAGTATTAAGAAGCAGGTAGGATTTGGGTTGGTGAGAATTAGATTTGGAGAGCTAGCTTTAAAAGAACAAGAGATCAGAGGGCCAAGTCAAAGGTAGTTTGTTCTTAGTAGCTAATTTGTTTGTGGTTAAATATGGAATTGAATGGCCGTAACTTGTAATTAGGATAGTGAATGGAAAGAAAAGATGATCAACGGTTGATGCACATACACTCCATAACATTCAATAGTATTTTGTGACCTTTATAAAAGATAGAAACCTTTATTAAATGTGTGGGTTAATTAATAATTATTTTTAATATATCTCACTCCCGTATGATAGTTTATCACGGGCGTACATGCAAATGTCACAACTTCCCACTCACGTATAATAGCTCTGATTTGGTTAGACATGGAATAACCCATACTTTTTAAGGAAGGGTTATAAGTAGGGCTGCTAAACGAGCGAGTGAGCCGAACTCAACTTATGTTCTAACTCGGCTCAAATAGTTTAAAGTTCTTTCAAACTTGGCTCGAGATCGAATAAATTTTGAACATACATGTTCGAGCTCGACTTGAATATTTATATTGTATATAAATAAATATAACTAGTTATAATTAAACTTATTAGTATATATATATATATATAATATAATATAAAGACTATATTATTATATTATTTTATCGAGTTGAGCTACGAGTCGATTTCGAGTCGAGTCAAGTCGAATACTGTCTTGCTCAAACTCGGCTCAAAGGATTCGAATTCGAGCTCGAGCGTTTAAATGTCGAGTTTCGAGTCGAGTTAAACCGAATCGAACACTAAATGCTCACGAGCTAGCTCGCTCAATTAGCAGCCCTAGCTACGAGGGGGATATAAGGGAAAATTTTGGCTAAAAGCTTAGAAGGTATTTTATTGATCCACACAGAATTTCAACTCAAGTTCGGAATTTGGTACTTTCTCGTTTTATCCATGTACACATAAAGGAATTTGTCACGCTTCCTCCGTGACTTAGTTCATGCTTAAACTTCCCTAGAAAAAACATTTGAGATGCAATTATTGGAAATTGTCTACATGCCATTGGACACAGGTTGGGAAAATAATGAATGGATGTCGAGGTCGAGCTTAACTTCACTGGCTTCGCATAGTCAAACTAAAGCTTCATGTCAATCTTGAAAGGAAAGTGGGATGTTTGAAGAGATAAAAAATCAAATCCCAATGTTCATAATTTTTTATCAATATCGCTTCTTGAAGTATTTAAAATATCTCCTACAAGTGTACTTCCTCTTACATATTTCTAAGGTGACGATCAAATATCCAAATGAAAAACTATTGAAGATGACTTATCAATACTATGAAAAACTTTAATTGCTAAAAAACTCCCACTATCAAAATGTTGTTATCTATTATAACATGTTTACTTTATTTTCTAGATATAAACTAACATGTTTGCTTACAATAATCATTCAATCCATGAAATCATATAATGAATATTTACCAAACAAAACATCAATGTTTTAGGTCACCCGTCCCAACAATACTCTCAAGCAAGCATGCTATATGATGGAGCTCTAATGGGATCCAATGCATTAGTGCTTATATTATAATACTCAACCTAATACTCCTCACTCTAGGCATCCATACATTCTATCAAATATTGCATGTCCTCAAACAGTTTATCTCAAATATGTACACTAACCTCAAGGAAAGAGAGACCATGTTGAGCAATGCATTGATGTAATCCTGTAAACATTGACACTCAACCATCCCTACTGTTTCTCACAAGTCCAAAGTTTAGTAAATACCCACGCTCCAACTAACCGTGTAATCGCAATATCCCTCTTGGGTTACTCAACTTCTGCATCTATGACCTCCACAAAGGTTTATTTTTTCTTAAAGGCTCTCTTTATTCAAGTGTGAATGACATACTAAGAAATGTCTTAATCCTATGTTGGACAAGGATTAAAACATGTACTTATCTTTATGATCAAATATAAAATCTCAAAACCTTCTCTTTATTGAAAATGAGGGGCCATATTTAATCCTTCAAATTTTCAATGAATGAGTTCCTTAATTGTTCACTTATTGAGATTATTAAATGAAAATATTGTTAAAAAAATGTTAGCCATCACATGGAGTAAAACATTTTGTAAATATGAATTGGTCATGCCTTTAGTGGTTTGGATATCACCGAAGTCATATCATAACATGCCGTTACGCATTGTGCCGAAGGTAAACATTAGTAATTACAACAAGATAGACAATCACGCGAAAATTCCACCGTATTTTAACAAGTTATTGTATTGAGCATATCTTGGCCAAATAATACAGAGACTGGCAACATTAAGACAATAATTGTATGTTTCTTATTATTCTGTGACATGTGAGATCCATGTTAGTACTGAAAAGATGCATTAACATGCATTACTTGGACCCTATTTTGGATGGTAATGACAGTTTGACTGGATGCATGATGTAAGCTATTCATGCACATAACTTACTCTTGTGATCGTCTAATCAAAGGAAGGTGGATCATTCGAAGACCTGATTGACTTCCATAGCCAAACAACTTTCACATGAAAGACATTTCTTTCTTTTATAGACATCAATCTTATAAAAATATTGCACTCTAAAAATCCTCATCCAATGATTAACCATGCACGAATCAAAATGTTTACCTAATTTCAATCTCAATTTGTCCAAAATTTTTTTGGTAATCTTAGATAATAAAATATCTCGTATGAAAATATTTATTCACAGGCCTTTCAATCTTCTCGGTAATTAGCCATATCCTAAGAGGTTTTACAAAGATTAACATATAGATGATGCACACCTTTATACCAATAAAACTGGGGAATAATAAGTCTTTGATTTTTGTGTACATATAGGTCATGCCACCAAGTACCTCAAAACTTTAAGAATATTAACATAAGTAGATCCACCAATATGAATTATCAAACAAACTTTAAATTAATCATACACATGCACGCAATAAGAGTACTGGTGTGATTATTGTTGTCTTCTGACCTCCAATCTCATTTGTGGAGGAAATTTTGAGGACAAATTTTTAAGAAGAGAGGATTGTGAAATCTGAACTTTTGGCTCATGGGTTTGGGGTTGGTTCGAGTTGGTTTAGTTTTGATTCGGTTTGGATGTGTTGTGTGAGGCAAGATTGGCTGTATTTAGAGGTTCAAGACTGTATACATCGTGGTGTGCATAGATAATTATGATGTGTTGGTAAGAGATATTGGTTTTTATTGTGATTTTTATATTGTTTTTTTTTATTTTCAAGTTTTTGTGTTGGTTTTCATGTGATGTTGTTGTGAGTTGTAGATATTCATGGTTTATCTTTGCAAAATTTTGGGGACAAATTTTTTCTAAGGAGGTAAGATTATAAAATCCGAGCCTTTTGGATTAAGATTTTTGTATTGGTTTGGTTTGGATTATTGGTTCTAGCTCATGTGGCTTGTCCGTGCTGATTATGGATTGGTTTGACAGTTTTGGACAGTGCATTACAATTGGATGGTTGGTCTTATATGGTGTTGTGGTATAGAGTACATGCATTGTGAAGGCGCATTAGTCAAACCAAATGACATCATAAGAAATTCATAAGACTCATTCCTTGTGACCATAGTTGTCTTTAGTACATCTTCAAATGCAATCCGAACTTGTCAATATCCAGATCTCAAGTGTAGTTTAGTAAACATCATTTGCTCTACTAAGTTTGTCAAATAAATCAGCAATCAAAGGAACTAGGTATTTATTCTTAATAGTTACCTTTTTCAATTCCCGATAGTCCACACATAATCTAAGTCATATATCTGCCTTCTTCTAGAATAGAACAAGTGCTCCAAATTGCGATTTTGACGGCTGAATTTTTTCGAATCTAGCAACTCCCCCAACTAAATTTTAAGTTATGTGAGCTCCTTAGACGATATTCTATACGGTGCCTAAGCTGGTGTCTTTGCCCCTAGCACCAACTCAATATGGTGTTCCACCGATCTCTTGGGAGGTAATACATCCAATAAATCTGTAGGCATCACATTTGAATACTCGTCAAGCAACCCTATCAATGAATCTAACACCTCTACCACTCGGTCAGGGTGGATTTCCACCATCACTGCAAGGTAAGTCAAGTCCTCCTTCTTGCACCCTCTAGCTAGTTGCATAGCTGATTGCTGCTCTCTGCTTACAATGCAGTGCTCAACCCTAGAAGGTCTTCCTTATCTACGAACAAAAATGGGACCAACCTTATTCATGATCATTACACCTCCTAGCTGTGCAAAAACTCTCACTCTAACAATCATCATGAAGGTATTCCCAATGATCAACTCAAAGTCATCCATCTCAATGACCATAAGATCCGTTCAGTCCTCAAAATCTCCCGATCAAACTCTGACATTCTTGGCAATTCCTTCCGCCTGTCTCGCCTGAGAGTTAACTGTGTTAATTCTGCCATTGTTAATCCTTATTTTTAACCCTAATTCCTTAGCCATCCCCTTGGCCACGAAAACTATAAGTAGATCTAATATCTAATAAGGCTGAAACCTTCCTCTTATTTATTGCAACTGGAACAAACATCAAACCAATTTCCCCTAAAGTCGTATGTCCAACTCTCATAGCCCCAAGTATGTGAAGGGTTGAAGCTCAGACAAGAGTCTCCTCCTCCTTATCTTCTCTCGTAGCTGCAACAATGACACTAATCTTTCCCTTTGTAGGACAATCCTTGGCCCAATGTGGACTACTACACAAAAGCACCCGGATTTCTTCACATTAGTCACCTGACCTTTTTTATCACCAGCTTTGAAGTCTCTCTTCTTCTTCTTTGGCTACTTAGATGGCTTCTCTTTGCCATCCTTGCCTCCCTTAGACTTCTTATTCAGATTCTCATCTTTTCCACCCATAGTGCTTTTGAAATCCACTAAGGCATTGGCTGCCACTAAAGCGACAAGTATATCTTGCACTTTTTGCCTTTTTAGTTTTGTCTATGCCTACAGCTACAATCTAGTGGTAAAGTTATATAACTTATCCTCATCAGACATATTCTTGATATCCAATAAGTAAGAACTGAGCTCTTTGATGTATTCCTTGATTGTTCCACTGTGTAAACTTTTTCAATTGATCTCTTGCCACCAACGTAGTGTTGGTTGGCAAAAACTAATCTTGAAGTTCCTTCTTAAGAGTTTCCCATGTTTCTATTTTTGGGCGGCCAGCATTGACATCCTCTTTAGTACGTATTCTATACCATAACTTGGCATCCCCTGTCATAAACATCATGGCATAGAAACCTGTTTGTGTTCAGGTATCTTCGCAGCAATAAAATACTCTGATATATTCCAGATGAAATTCTCTAAGTCCTTTACTGACCTAGCTCCCTCTGAATTTATTCAGCTCTAGCACCATAGGCTTGCCTGGGATTTCTTCTGTTGCACAGTCAACAACTCTCTGTTGAGGCTGTAAGGCAAATTCCCGTTTCAACAAAGCAACATTGGCAAGAAAAGTTTCAAATCCAGCCCTGAGATCATCCACCATTTCATTCAGTACTCCTCTCGCACTGTTGGACTTTGGTTGTGTACCAACCTGAGTACTAAGCTCCAACACCCCCTTGGTTAGAGTCTGCAATTGATCAATAAATGTATGTCCATCTCCACCGTCGATATGCCCTCCTACCAACACCTCCCACCGTGCTACTCTCTCCTTTGAGAGCATCTGTAGATCTTGTGTCCAAGTCCGGATCAATAAATTAGCAAATTAGTAAAATCTTCTTTTGAAAATACAAGCTAGTTTCGTGAAAATCGGGCTCTGATACCAATTGTATTAGTCGAGGATGGAGGTTGATATAGAGGTTTTTGTCAAATCTGTTCACTGTGTCAATAGGATAAGGTGGAGAGAAGGCTAGAGGCATGCTTGTTGCTGCTACTACCTACACCGGAGAGTCCATGGAGCTCAGTTTCAATGGACTTTGTGTCCAACTTCCCTAAGGTGAAGGGAATGCCATCAATATTGATTGTAGTAGATCGGTTTTCTAAGTACGTCATATTTTCAGTAGCCCCACATGCATGTAGAGTGGGATTGTTACTGAGTTGTTCTTCAGGTTTGTGGTTAAGTACTTTAGTGTACCGACAAATATTGTAAGTGACTGAGATGCAAGATTTACAAGTAGATTTTGGGCGTGTTTGTTTGGTTTGTTAGGAAGCAAGTTGAACCTTTTTATAGCCATCATCCTCAGTCTAACAGGGAAATAGAGAGGATCAATGCCTTGTTAAAAGAATACTTGAGGTATTTTGTTATAGCCAGTTAGAAGAATTGGTTGGACATTCTTGATGCAGCATAGTTATATAGGTCAGAGTCCTTTCGAGGTTGCTATGGCTACCAACCTCTTACACCACATGAGGTTACTCTCCATCAAGGTGGAGTAAGGTGTTTAGATGCACATAAATTTGTTAGGGATAAGCAAGAGCTATATGAGAATGCAGTGGATTTGTTAGCAAAGGCAACTTGGAGAATGAAAAAATATACCAACTTGAAGTGGGCTGCTTTCATTCAGTGTTAGGTACAAAGTAATGCCGAAGTTGTCCGAAGTACTGAGGTGCATAGATCACTTGTGCAAAGGTACGATGGTCCTTTCAAGGTGGAGAAAGCAATTGGGAGTGTTGCATATCGGTTAAAACTTCCTGAGAGGTACAAGTGTCACTCGACTTTTCATGTTAGTTATCTTAAACCTTTTCGTGAGGATTTGATCAGTCCGAAGAGTGCTCGTCCGAAGAGAGCTCCCCCTACTATCCGACAAACATTATGAGAAGAGAGTATGGAGGGTTTTAGAACATAGGCAGGTTGGCCAAGGGCTTCAAACAAGAGGATAAAGTATTTGATCAAGTGGAGGAGGAGAACCTAGAAGTGAGGCTAGCATAGGAAAAGGAGACAAACTTATGACAATTTGAAAATAGGATCAACAAGTAATGGAAAAGACTTAACCCTTTGATGAGGACTCTGGCTTTCATTGGTAGAGGATCTGTTACGGGCTAGTCCATGGACTTACTGGGTGGTGCCTAGGTTTGATAGTTGTCCCTAATTGTCCCGAGTCCGTGATGGGTAGTCGTGGCTATCCAAATGGTGGAAACAACTTATCAATGCTAATACATATTATAGTTGCAGAGATGATCAAACAATGGGGTCTGGAAGTTGTTGGGATACTTAGAAGTGCTATCGGGTTCCATGGAGTGGAATTAAGCATGATTATCAATACCTGATATGTAAAACCCACGATTCGAGTTAGGGTTTTATATTTAGAACCGGTCGGGTCGACCGTTATTTTTTCGAGTTGAGTCAGTTTCAGGACACGTGTACCGAGCCGACGTCGGTCGCGTGTATGAGCTATGAGGGTCATGCGTACCCAAGTATATGATGATAACGTCAGGAACACAGCAGAACAGAATGAGTTATCAGAATATATGAGAGTATGCCAGTGATTTTTTATTTTTATTTTTATATATAGTAGATCGTAGAATTAGTTTTAGGACGTTTACCGCGTTAGGACGCGTTACGGGCATTTTGGGTGGGTTGATAGTTCTAGAGCATATCATTATGATTTTTTTGGTGTTGTTTGATTTTATGGGATTTTTCCCAAATTTTTTGGAATTTTTCTTACAACTTAAATATTATTTTGACTCGAGTCGGAGACGAGTCAAGTAATATTTACGACCTTGCCACCGCACACCCCCGACATCTTCTTCCCAAACCCCGACGCCGCCCCTTTGCAGCGTCGCCGCCGCCGCTGTCGGCGCCGCCCGGCCGCCGATCGTCGCCGCCCAGCTCGGCGACGACGTTGCCCTGCCGCCCCGACCAGGCCCGGCCACCATCGGGCCGCCGCGACGCCGGAATCGCCACGCCTAGCGCCGCGGCTGCGTTTGGTCGCGCCGCCGATTCGGTCGCCGGCGACCGTCGCAGCCGTCATCCAGTGGTCGCCTCAGCACCACCGACCACCCAGCGACCCTCCCCGACCGGAACGGAGGGCATCGCCGCCTGGCCGGCCGGATTTAGCGACCCAACGCCGCCGCTCTGTTTTAGCTGTTTTCCGGCGAGCCGCCTCCTCCGTTGGCCGCGTCGACCTCGTAGATGAGTCGGGCTCGTCGAGCCGGTTCCGAGGGTACCCTATATGACCCCTATCCAGCTAGTAGACGCCGCCGGCGATTGTCGCCGGAAAACCACCGGAAGTCGCCGGAAAACCGCCAGTAGCTGCCGGAAAACCGCCGGAAAATCGGAATTTCTGGAATTCGCCGGAATTCACCGGATCTTCCGCGGGGCTCACCCAGTGGAGCCCGATCGAGCTTCGGACGCCGATGAGCGCCGAATTTGAGCTCCGAGACGCGCGACGGAACCCTAGCCGTCGCCGATTGCCGACGACGTGAGGTATAATTACCTCCGATTGATTTATTTAAAATTGATGATAATTGTTAGCATAGCATGCTAGGGTTAATTAATTATCATGATTAATGTCTTGACCATGAATAAAGTAAAGATGTGCATGATGAGATTATTAGTGAATGAAGTGATCTAATGAGATGAATTGTGTATGAATATGTTAAACTAGTACGATGCAACTTAGAAGAACAGAATAAAATATGGTATGAGTAGTTGAGTTAGGATTATTTACTCTTATAATTATTTGATGGTTATTTTGATGATGATTCTGTGTTTAATTGTGTTGAGTTTGATGCATCATTTAGTTAGCGGGCGTTAGTATTTAGTTTTGATGTGTAGGTACGGAATAGGAGCTCGCCGCCTAGGCGCGATGACACGCTTGGAGCTTCTACCAGGTCCGTTTAGGACTCGTCTTGTTTTACGCTCTTCCATTGTATGTTTATTTTATTATTGCAGGACGGGTTAAGTGGCGTTTTATCGGATCCCACTTAACTCGGGCCATTTAATCGAATATTTCCAGACTAATTGTAACACCCCAAATCCGGTTCACGCTCGTGAACCGAACCGGCATGTTACAGGCCCCGGTTAGGTCGGCTAATGCGAACCTAACTCGTGCGGATCCAATCTCGGCGTCTTAAGATGAAGATACGTTCTGTCATGAATGAATGCATGCACAAAATCCTAACATGGCACTACATGAATGACATACAAATTAAATTTCACACCATCACAATTACGAGCAAAATCGATGAAAATTCTGAAGTAAAACTAACAGGGTCTCCCCTAAAAGTGCAATTATGGGCCCACCCTGTCAAAATAATATATATACAAATATGTACAGCATGCATCATAATTTCAATCACACAAAATCTCATTTATAACATATTCATTCTGAAGCTCGGGTCTCAACCCACTACGCTTCTGCTGCTCAACTCTGATCATATTTTGCATTCTATTATCTTGTCTTAGCATTTCATTCACATCATATCATCATGCTCAAACATTTACTCATGTCATTCACAATATAATAACATAATAACACAAAATTAAACATTCAGAAATCTAACATGTGTGTGTACAAGACCTCATTGCTCCTCCGTCCAAGCTGGCTCCTCCAACTCGTGATTATTACCTACATATAGTATAAAAACACGTCAGTAACAAGTGTTACTGGTCCGGAAAATAAAATAACTATAACAAACTGGCTATGAGAGCAAACTCTCATCTGAAAGAAAACCATATACTTCCTCAAGAACACTCTGAAGGGCACTACTGAGGAGCCACTGGGCTGCAGACCCGGTAGCATCCCGAACTTACTGCTCTGCTGCTGGTACTGTGCTACTCTCAGCACTTCTTTTTCAGTACTTCTCATGAAACTTTATCCTAAGCCCTCTCCGAACCTCCATATCTCTCCTGGCCTTGAGCACGAAGGCCGAGTACTCTCAGGCAGTCGCCTTTAGTACCCTTTGAACCACAAGTCCGGACATGCGCTGTACTAAACAGTACCCGTAAACCTCCACGTTCTCCGGGTGTGAGGAACTCAAACGCGGAGTTGTCAGGATCCCTCGGGAATGGAACAGTCCGCTGGCACTAATCCAGAGCCCGCTTTGACTGTCACGGCATCCTCTGCATGGTACGTGCAGTCGGTTTCTCCATCTCTCGTCTCACTGAAAACTCGATAAAACTATATATATAGGCCTGGGAAGGGATTCATATAATAGGCCCGAAGGCAACTTGTGGTGGATCTTGTTTTCGAAATCATCCTCGAGGGATCTCATCCTCGAGGGGTTATTAATCCGGAAATATTCGATTAAATGGCCCGAGTTAAGTGGGATCCAATAAAACGCCACTTAACCCGCCCTGCAATAATAAAATAAACATACAATGGAAGAGCGTAAAACAAGACGAGTCCTAAACGGACCTGGTAGAAGCTCCAAGCGTGTCATCGCGCCTAGGCGGCGAGCTCCTATTCCGTACCTACACATCAAAACTAAATACTAACGCCCGCTAACTAAATGATGCATCAAGCTCAATAACATCACAATCACAATGCAAGCATCCATCAACATAACAATCAGAAAATCATAAAAATTAATTAATCCTAGCTCATCCTATTCATACTAATTTTATTACGTGTCTATAACTTATGCCGTGGTCACTTATCATGCTCTGACCTGATCTACTTCATTAGATCACTGAACCTTCATTCACACTTAATCTCATCATGCAACTCATCGTTTCATCCATCATTAAACATTAATCACATCACTAATCATAAATATGAAAATAATTCTACCCATCCTATTCCTACCAATTTTATTGTATTTTTCCTAAGTTACATTACTCGATTATCATGCTCAATTTACTTACTTCATTAAATCCCTTAACCTCCATAAACTATCAATCACATCATAAATCAATCCTAGCATGTTGTGCTAACAATCATCATCAATTTTAAATAATCAAATCGGAGGTAATTATACCTCACGTCGTCGGCAATCGGCGACGGCTAGGGTTCCGTCGCGCATCTCGGAGCTCGAATTCGGCGCTCCTCGGCGTCCGATGTTCGATCGAGTCCAACTGGGTGAGCTCCGCGGAAGATCCGGTGAATTCCAGCGAATTCCAGAAATTCCGATTTTTCCGGCGGTTTTCCGGGAGCCACTGGCGGTTTTCCGGCGACTTCCGGTGGTTTTCCGGCAACAATCGCCGGCGGCGTCTACTAGCTGGATAGGGGTCATATAGGGTACCATTGGAACCGGCTCGGCGAGCCCGACACATCCACGACGTCCACATGGTCGGCCGAGGCGGTGGCTCGCCGGAAAAAGGCTAAACAGAGCCGGCGGCGATGGGTCGCTAGATCCGGCCGGCCACGGTGGCGACGGCCTCCGTTCCAGTCGGGGAAGGCAGCTGAGGGGTCGAGGACGTCGAGCCGACCACCTGATCGTGGTGGCGACGGTCGGCGGCGGCGCGATCGGCGACGCGACCAAAACCTTGCCGCGGCGCTACGCACGGCGATTCCGGCGTCACGGCGGCCCGATTGGGGCCGGACTTGGTCGGGGCAGCATGGCGACGGCGTCGCCGAGCTGGGCGGCGTCGGTCGACGGCCGGGCGGCGCCGACAGCGGCGGCGGTGGCGCGCGAACAGGGGCGGCGCGGCACGAGGGTTTGGGCGTGGGGAAGAAAACGTCGGGGGTGTGTGTGGTGGCAAACTCGTAAATATTACTTGACTCGTCTCCGGCTCGAGTCAAGTATAATAACTAAGTCGTATTAAATCCTAAAAAAATTCATAAAAATCGGGAAAAATCCCGTAAAATCAAACAATACACAAAAAATCATAATGATATGCTCTAGAATTATCAACCCACCCAAAATGCCCGTAACGCGTCCTAACGCGGTAAACGGCCTAAAACTAATTCTACGATCCACTATATATAAAAATAATAAAAAAAGTACTGGCATACTCTCATATATCTGATAACTCATTCTGTTCTGCTGTGTTCATGACGTTATCATCATATACTTGGGTACGCATGACCCTCATAGCTCATACACGTGACCGGCGTCGGCTCGGTACACGTGTCCTGAAACTGACTCAACTCGAAAAATAACGGTCGACCCAACCGGTTCTGAATATAAAACCCTAACTCGAATCGTGGGTTTTACATTAATAACCCCTCGAGGATGAGATCCCTCGAGGATGATTTCGAAAACAAGATCCACCACAAGTTGCCTTCGGGCCTATTATATGAATCCCTTCCCAGGCCTATATATATAGTTTTATCGAGTTTTCAGTGAGACGAGAGATGGAGAAACCGACTGCACGTACCATGCAGAGGATGCCGTGACAGTCAAAGCGGGCTCTGGATTAGTGCCAGCGGACTGTTCCATTCCCGAGGGATCCTGACAACTCCGCGTTTGAGTTCCTCACACCCGGAGAACGTGGAGGTTTACGGGTACTGTTTAGTACAGCGCATGTCCGGACTTGTGGTTCAAAGGGTACTAAAGGCGACTGCCTGAGAGTACTCGGCCTTCGTGCTCAAGGCCAGGAGAAATATGGAGGTAAGGAGAGGGCTTAGGATAAAGTTTCACGAGAAGTACTGAAAAGAAGTGCTGAGAGTAGCACAGTACCAGCAGCAGTAAGTTCGGGATGCTACCGGGTCTGCAGCCCAGTGGCTCCTCAGTAGTGCCCTTCAGAGTGTTCTTGAGGAAGTATATGTTTGCTTTCAGATGAGAGTTTGCTCTCATAGCCAGTTTGTTATAGTTATTTTATTTTCCGGACCAGTAACGCTTGTTACTGACGTTTTTCTTATATATATGTAGGTGATAAGCACGAGATGGATGCGCCAGCTTGGACGGAGGAGCAATGAGGTCTTGTGCACACACACATGTTAGATTTCTGAATGTTTAATATTGCATTATTATGTTATTATATTGTGAATGACATGATTAAATGTTTGATGCATGACAATGACATGAAATGAAATGGTCAGAGTAGCGCAGCAAAAGTGGGGTTAGGACCCAAAGTTCAGAGAATGATGAATATAATAGATTAGAAGTATGTGTGAATGCTATCGTTGCTATACGTATATATGTGATATATTTGTATATATATTATTTTGACAGGGTGGACCCTAATTGCATTTTTAGGGGAGACCCGGTCTGTTTTGATTTCAGAATTTGATCGTAACTGTAGTGGTGTGTATTTTGAATTGCTTGTCATTCATGTAGTACCATGTTAGGATTTTGTATATTTATTCATTCATGATGGATCGTATCTTCATCTTAAGACGCCGAGATTGGATCCACATGAGTTAGGTTCGGGTTAGCCGACCTAACCGGGGCCTGTAACATGCCGGTTTGGTTCACGAGCGTGGACCGGATTTGGGGTGTTACATGATATCGAGTATAGTGAGGATTGGTGATCGGTAACCTAATATGTCTCATTAGATCACAAAGAATGTGTACCAAACATTGGTGAAGGTGTACCAAGTACATATGCTCTATCGGCTACAAATTAACCTCAAGATGTCTATATCGGGTTCCCATGATCGAGCAGGATCGAGCTTGAATGGTAACTGCTGCTGGAACTCACTACCAAGAGTGCTTGAGTAGTACCGAGTGTCCTGGTGATGGTGATTGAGCATCGGTCCTAGCATTGCTATCGGCAACAACTTATGGAATTTCGGCTGAGCAAGGTTGAGAGTACTGAGCGTACTTTGAACTAGATATCGGTAGGACCAAGAACTGGTGAACGAGCACTATCGAGAGGCTTGCATGAGAGTGCTAGGCATAATCGAGCACTAGATACGGGCATACCGGGATTTGGTTGAGGTTTCCTAGTTGTACTAGGAATCCTAGCGGCATTAGGATTTACCACAATTCTTGGACAAGTTGTATGTTAATGACCAAGGGACTTACATGGACAACTTCGACACGGACAAAGCTTCAAGGGGGAGATTTTGGTGGACACGTGGACATGGGGGACATGGACTTCTAGGTGAACTACGATTTGTGACTGAGGTAGTTATGGTGGAGCTAGGACCAAGACCAAATCCTAAAAGTGAGATCGGGTATTAGGGTTTGAGGTTTGTTGGCCTGGTGAGCTTTGCCAAGCCATGAGACTCAACCACATGACCATAACGCACCATGGAAGAGTTCAAATTGAGCTGGAGACTTGGGAGACACGGTGAGAAGAGTTGGAGTGGATTCCATTACTTTTCATTGGTCAGCTCAATGGATTGCATGAAATCTATTATTTGGCTTAGTATAAAAAGGCTATTCAAGTATAGTTAAACACAATTTCTTTGAAGGGGATTTTCAGAAAATAGAATAAGGGGAGAGACGGTTTTGATCAAACAAGGAGATAACTTGAAGTTGTCATGGTTTATTCTTCATGTTGAAGGATTGAAGCTTCATATAGGTGATTGTCTACTTAAACCAATGTACCTTTTGTGTCATGCGACGTGTTTGTTATTCTTATTGGTTTGAATTGCATGTAAATAAGTTCATCTTAGAGAAGACGACTTGGGGTTGTATTGGTGAGGACTTTTGTGAGTGAGGATTACTCATTATCTTCAAAGTTTTCTTGTTGTGAGAGGCTTAGTTGTGGGCATGCCCATAACGTATCAAGCATTAAAGGGAGTTGAGTGTTCGTAAATCTTTTGTTTCATTAAATAAAATTAAAGTTGGAAAGGATCCCGTAAACTCATATTGCCTATGTACAAGACCTTGGTGCCAAGTACAAGACTCTTAGTAGATTCAAGGGTTTTACATATATTTGCGTGTAACACGAGTGTTTTTGTTAGTTATAGGTAAACACAAGTGATTTATTTTTATTTTTAATTTTTTAATTTTTTCTTATTATTTGAGAAATGAAGAAAGATGAGTAGAGAAATGGTTCTAATAGTGGATAAATAAACTTTTAGTAGACGTATTTAAAGAGACCTTTATTTTTAATAAGCGATTATTATGACCGATAGAATGTAAAAAAATTGTGGTAAAAATTAATTGATAATAACCAATTTTTGATTTATATTATTGATCAAATTTTATAAATTATTAGTTTTAGACATGACTCAACTCAATTGTAATATTCTAATTCGGTCTTCATGTGAACCGAAATCAAGGTGTTATATAAAGAGACATTTACTTTCAATAAGCAATCATTATGACCCACGGTTAGAATGTAAAAAAGAACTATTGTGTTAAAAATTAATTGATAATAACTACTTTTCATTTGACATCACTTGAAATTTTTTTAGTTTTTCATGTAACATCATAGATCGACATGATCTATGACAATATACATTAAATTAATTGATATAGCAATCTCATGTGAGAAAATTGGGATCCCCGGAGCATGACAAAGCAAGCAGTTGAGTTAATTAATGGGGTGGTTGCTGCCTTCATTGCTACGTTCTTAATACATTTAGTTCGTAAGTTCAAGCGAAGAGGACGTGATCTTGCTACCTACCCTTTCTAGTGAAACTTATAATTTTAATGTAGTCTTCATATTTGTTTTTATTTCCTTGTTTGTTTAAGTTGTTTGAACTGTTAATAGTATGCTCTTACTACATAAAATAAGTAAACATAATAAAAATATATCATGAGTGGTATTTAAAATATAAGCATTAATCGTTGTAGGGCTGTTCAAAGTTTCATTAAACTTGATTCAACTTAATGGTCAACTCGAAAGAACTTGACTCGAAGCTCAACTCTACAGTAAACGAGTCGGGCTTGAGTTTGTACCTGCATAACCTAGCTCGACTCAAAACTCGATACTTTAAATAAAGAATAGGATTTTTTATCATATTTATCTTAAATTTCTTTATATAAATATAACGAAATTATAAAATATCATATATGATATCCAATTACATATATTTATGCATAATTAAATTATCTTTTGGGCATAATTAATTAAAAATTAAATTTTATAATAAATTATATGACAAAACAACATAAATATTACAAATTAATCTAGCTCGGACCCAACTCGAACTCGCTCGACTCAAAAACTTTTAACTTGACTCGAACTCGAAATCAAACGAGCCGATCTTGAGCCGAGCAAAACTCGACTCGATGCATCCGATGAGCACCCCTAAATCGTTGTTGACATCCATAATACATATTATTAACAAGTCCATCAGTATAATAGTCCATGTACGGAACTAGCAAAAGAAAGTCAAACAATATATATTAAAAGATATTTCTACATCAAGTAATTATAAAAAATCGTACCAACTAGTAGATATTCTTATATCAACATCAATTTTAATTATTTTGGTGTGTGGCTATTACCATGACATTCACGTAGTATCTTGCTAGGGTTTTGCATCTTATTAATATATTTTTTGCGCATTAGCGGCGTACTCCATCTTGAGACATCGAGAGGGTTATGTCATAGCCGTTTAGGTTTTGGGTTAGCCAAATTAATCGGTTTACGAGTAGTTCAATTCTTTGTAACAGTTCTGGTCCGAGTTAAGAGTAAACCGGATTGGGGTGTTATATGGACAACTAGGACACAAATAACGCTTCAAGGGGGAGGTTTTTGTAGACACGTGGACATGGGGGACATGGACTTCTAGGTGAACTAGGATTTGTGAGTGAGGTAGTTATGGTGGAACCAAGACCAAACCCTAAAAGTAAGATCGAGTATTAGGGTTTGAGGTTTGTTGGCCTTGGTGAGCTTTGCCAAGCCATGGGGCTCAACCACATGACCATAACGCACCATGAAAGAGTTCAACTTGAGCTAGAGACTTGGGAGACACGGTGAGAAGTGGAGTGGATTCCATTACTTTTCATTGGTCGGCTTAATGGATTGCAACAAATCTATTATTTGGCTTAGTATAAAAGGGCTATTAAATATAGTTTAACACAATTTCTTTGAAGGGGATTTTCAGAAAAGAGAATAAGGGGAGAGACGGTTTTAATCAAACAAGGAGACAACTTGAAATTGTCATGGTTTATTCTTCATGTTGAAGGATTGACACTTCATATTGGTGATTGTTTACTTAAATCAAGGTACCCTTTGTGTCATACGACATGTTTGCTATTCTTATTGGTTTGAATTGTATATAAACAAGTTCATCTTAGAGAAGACGACTTGGGGTTGTATTGGTGAGGACTTTTGTGAGTGATGATTGCTCAGTTTTCTTCAAAGTTTTCTTGTTGTGAGAGGTTTGGTTGTGGGCATGTCCACAACGTATCAAGTATTAAAGGGAGTTGAGTGTTTGTAAATCTTTTGTTTCATTAAATAAAATTAAAGTTAGAAAGGGTCCCATAAACTCATATTGCCTATGTACATGGGTGCCGAATACAAGACTTTTAGTGGATTCAAGGGTTTTCTATAATTGAATAAGGGAATTTGGTTTGGACATGGTGTCAGCGTTACTTGGTTGATTTGAATTCCTTATGCTAACATGTTGCTATTGTCAAGATTTTGGATTGGTTGTATGTGAAGTAGCTGAAAACCTCATAGTGTTTATGCTTGCAATCGGGTGCATTGGTAGGGTTTAGGGGTTTGCTTATTGGTGCCGAGGTGTTTCGTATTTCTCATAGTATTTGTGATTTGTTGTGTTACTTGTATAAGGATGAATGTTATTAGAGACAAATACGCCACATAGGAGGTGATTTGGGACGAAAAATTGTACTATATATATATATATATATGACAATTGGTATTAAAGCTAGGTTTGATCTTGCGGCCTACGGGTTATGGGCCATTCGTACATTTAGAGCATGTGTTTTGGGCTTTTAGGTAGACTAGTATATGCATTTAGAATAGAGAATACGTCAATAGTCTTCTCTTAATGTGATATTGGGTTCCATGTCATTTTGTATTTGGTATTTATAAGGGTTTTCTTGCCTCGATTTTAATTTATATTGTTCTGTTGGGTTCATATATTGGGTTCTACACATGGTTGCATAAATCGGAATCAGAATCGGAATCGGTTTAAATCAGATAGGAATCGGTTCAGTTGAATTCGTCTCAATAAGTCCAAATCGGTCATATATAATAATTTGACAACTCATAACATAAATATATAAAAATTAGATATTAATGTCATTTTGATATTATTGTGTGTATTATATTTTATGATATTTTTAAAGGTTTTTTTTTAATTATTTAGAGTTAGTTATTATTTTTTGCTTGAGTTGGACATAAGTCAAGTTTTAATTACGAGAATGCCACGAGTGTTATTTCTTTCCCTTCGCTTTTTCTTTCCCGCATCCGCCCTCCTTCCTCGTCACCGCCGCCGCTGCCCCGCCCCCCTCCCCCTAGACCTGCCCCGCCCTACCCTGCACCCGGCCCTATGCCCGCCGCGCTGTGCCCCCCTCCCCCAGACCCGCCCCGCCCTCGCCCTCGCTCGCCCTACCCCGCCCTCGCCCACCGCGCCTTGCCTTGCGCCCGCCGCGCCCTGCCTCCCCTCGCCAGCCCCGCCCTATCCCTCCCCGCCGCCGTTGCCCCACCCTGCCGCATCCTGCCCATCGCGCCCAGAATCGGCTGATTTGGGCTGATTCCTAATCGGCTCGAATGGGTCGGAATCGGCTCGAATCAGCTGATTCACAGACCGATTCGGATGAAAACCGATTCAATGGGTTTTTTGAATCAGTTTTCATCCAATCCGAGTGGAATCGGCCGATTCCAATTTGGAATCGGCGATTTTCAGAACCCGGGTTCCACATGTGTGCCAACAGGCTGGTGATGTGAGCGCCATGACAGTAGGCTGGAAATGTAGATGCCATCTCAACTAGGGTTTCATGCAAGTTTCTAACTATTACAACCTTTCACCTCATAGTTACAACTGCTTACACCATTTCAGCTACGTGTACATGAGGCTATATATACCACCTCAAATCTCCAAATGTAGAACTCATCTAATCTT
This sequence comes from Piper betle, assembly GCA_033002965.1. Lineage (NCBI taxonomy): Eukaryota > Viridiplantae > Streptophyta > Magnoliopsida > Piperales > Piperaceae > Piper > Piper betle. The sequence goes on from JAURVB010012788.1 coordinate 22,765, forward strand.
AAAACTATCTCCATCATATTCTTCGCATTGTTGGTTTTGCAAATTTGCTAGTTATAGATTGGTTTGACAGTTTAATCCAATGCGAACCCTATGTTGGTTGATTGCCCTCACTTCAATTTTCTTATTAATGGTTCTCGATTACATAAGTTTCTAATTTTCTATTAAATCATGTCATATCATTTTGCATGTCTGGCATTTGAATTTTTTATAAATAAGTGATTTTAATCGTATTTAATTACCATTAAATTAATTTAATTATCAAAGCTACTGATTTTATTTGAAGAAAATTTTCTTATGAAGTTGGATTGAGAATATTTTTTTAATGAAAATTCCATATTTTTTCTCAACTAATAATACTACATTATTTTATTTATTTTGACGTGTGTTATTTTGGAATATTCGTGAGACATGCCTAATATATTTATTTGATAATTTTTCCATTTTTAGGTATCTTATTTAATTATATTAGTGCATGTGATATATTTATTTAATTATTGATGATTTAATTATATATTATTTTATTGTCGCAATTAGTTGGTTTGTTTCATGAAATATTACACTTTTTGGATTATATTTATCCAGAGGGGTTATATATATAAGGTTGCATCATTTGCTATAAAAAAATCTATAAATTCTCATCTCCCACCTAAATAATTTTAATAGTATGTGGTCATTTTGTCCCTTGAAGATTGCCCGCCCAAATTATCGTTGATGGCTTATCAGAATAAAGAGAAATATGGTAATATGTAATTCATTTTAATTCATTTGTTTTTTTTAACCATACATTCGGCTCCTGTTTTTTCATTTGGGTTATAGTTTCTATAAGTTAACCATTTTTATTGTGTTTTTTGTATGGGTTATTGGAGTCTATTACAAAGCCAAATATACAAATTTAATATGAATGTGTTGTTCTTTATACTGTTTTTATGCGGTTAAAAATGTTCTATGTGAATGCCATTACTTAATAATATATTTATTGACAATATTTGTATATTTGATATTCTCTCATATTTTTGTATTGACTAACACAGTAAAGATTATAAAGAATTTTATATATTTTTCTTATTAAACTCAAAAGTTTATTCTATCTAAAGTTTGATTTTTTTTTGTAGCTGTGTTATTAAATTATTATTATTTAATTATGTCCACAATTTCATTATCATCTTTTTTCCAAGTATTATCATCATTGCAATCTATTCTTTCAATAATCTTTTTTTTAATAGACTTCAACTATTTTTTTTTATTTTGATTCTTTTATGTTTTCCTTTATAAATTTATGATGTTTGTTGTAATTTAAGTTTTTCCATGTATTTGTGATATTAAATTATTTTTATTTAATGCTTTAACATTTCTTAATATTATTATTTTAAGAACTCAATGACCATTCATTAAAAAATATTTTTTGATGAATGTGATTATCAAATGTTCTCAATTTTACTATCTCTATTGGTTATTATGTATATTTGCGTGTGACGCGAGTGTTTTTGTTAGTTATAGGCAAGTGGTTTATTTTTATTTTTAATTATTTTTAATTTTTCTTATTTTTTTAGAAATGAAGAAAGATGCGTAGAGCGATGGTTCTAATAGCGGATAAATGGACTTTTAGTAGACATATTTAAAGAGACCTTTATTTTCATTAATTGATCATTACGACCGATAGATTGTAAAAAAATTGTGTTAAAAATTAATTGATAATAACCAAATTTTGATTTATATTATTGATCGAATTTTGTAAATTGGTAGTTTTAGACATCACTCAACTTGATTATAATATTCTGATTCGGTTCTTAGGTGAACCAAATCAGGGTGTTACATAAAGAGACATTTACTTTCAATAAGCGATCATTATGACCCACGGTTAGAATGTAAAAGAACAATTGCGTTAAAAATTAATTGATAATAACTACTTTTCCTTTGACATCACTTGAAAAATTTTTTTAGTTTTTCATGTAACATCATAGATCGATATGACCTATGACAATATACACTAAATTAATTGATATAGCAATCTCATGTGAGAAAATTGGGAGCCCCGGAGCATGACAAAGCAAGCAGTTGAGTTAATTAATGGGGTGGTTGCTGCCTTCATTGCTACGTTCTTAATACATTTTGTTCGTAAGTTCAAGCGAAGAGGACGTGATCTTGCTACCTACCCGTTTTAGTGAAACTTATAATATTAATGTAGTCTTCATATTTGCTTTTATTTCCTTGTTTGTTTAAGTTGTTTGAACTGTTAATAGTATGCTCTTACTACATAAAATAATTAAACATAATAAAAATATATCATGAGTGGTATTTAAAATATGTGCATTAATTGTTGTAGGGCTGTTCAAAGTTTGATTAAACTTGATTTAATTTGATGGTCAACTCAAAAGAACTTGACTTGAAGCTCAACTCTACAGCAAACAGTCGGGCTAGAGTTTGTGCCTATAAAACTTAGCTCAACTCGAAACTCGATACTTTAAATAAAGAATAGGATTTTTTATCATATTTATCTTAAATTTCTTTATATAAATATAACAAAATTATAAAATATCATATATGATGTCAAATTAAATATATTTATGCATGATTAAATTATCTTTTGTGCATGATTAATTAAAAATTAAATTTTAGAATGAATTATATGACAAAACAACATCAATATTACAAATTAACCTAGTTCGAACCCAACTCGAACTCGCTCGACTCAAAAATTTTTAACTCGACTTGAACTCGAAATCAAACGAGTCGATCTTGAGCCGAGCAAAACTCGACTCGATGCACCCGATGAGCACCCCTAAATCGTTGTCGATATCCATAATATATATTATTAACAAGTCCATCGGTATAATAGTCCATGTACGGAACTAGCAAAAGAAAGTCAAAAAATATATATTAAAAGATATTTCTACATCAAGTAATTATAAAAAATCGTACCAACCAGTAGATATTCTTATATCAACTCAAGTGTTTAAGTTATTAGATTAGGAGAGTTGGATGATGACATTCAAATAATATGAAGCAATCTCAATAATTATTGGACAGATTTGTGATAACCACTCTTAGCGAGATGCTTTAAGCTTATCAAGGTTATTGAAAGGTATCATAGGTACGTAACTAAAAATTGTATTCTAACCTAGAATCATATTGAATGCATAGTAGAAGGTGTTAGATTATGCACTTATGGCATGAGTAGAATTTTTCAAAGACAAGTTTTTCTTTAGGTAGATTGAAAGGTACTGGTGTAAGTATAGATAATCTTATGTCTAATATATAGATAAAGGAGAGATTTGTGGTACATTAGTGGGTTGATTTTTTCTTAAGGAAAATTATTATAAGACACCCAAGATAAGATTATGGGCCCTTGGCTGAACAAAGGACTCCTGATGATAATTTTTTTTTAAATAGGCAGGTTGTAAGATTTTGGAGTAAGAAGAAGATACTTTCATTTTCAATACTTAGTCAAATCTGTGATAAATCAATAAAATTTTAATTTGATTATCTGAAATTAGAAATCTTTGATAAATAATAAATTTGAGTTTATTTTACTATTTTGCAAGAGACAATACAGGCTCTCTTGAGCCCAAATTTTTGCGCTCTAATTATAAAAAAGAGGCTATGTTCAAAATGTTGGTAATGAGAACAATTCTCTCTGTCAATGGCCAAGGCTTATATAGATAATTAGGTCAATTGTTTACACCACTTGAAAACCAATTTTCGAGATAAATACTTGGTAAATAATGTTAATTTCCCTCATCATTATGATTCTATATTTTAACAGAATATTGAGTTTAAGTAAAAACTGATGCACAAAAATCAAAATCTAGTCACCAATTTAAATTACATGATTTTACTTATTTTAAATAAATTGTATTTATCATCTAACAGTCCCTCAAATATCACCGCCCATATGTATATTTTTGGTGATATACCAGCTTGGTTATATTATATATTTTTTTCATCTTGAAATATTCTTAATTTTTAAGAGGTTTAAGTGATTCTTTTACTATAATTTAGGAAACCCTAAAATTTAAATTAGTTGTGGGCCCTTTAGGTGTCATAGTGGAGAAAGAAGTCAGCCAATAGCGTGTACCGGGGACATATTCCATGAGATAATACTTTTCTAAGTGGCCCCTACGCATCAGGTCTGACTGCGTCAACGGGGCCCACAGACACCACGTTTGACCCGAGAAAGAAGGCGGCCGGCCCAGTCCAAATTAATATTCGTCTCTGCCGTTCTTGACCCGCTCTCCACGGTCGGAGTTTGCCACACGTAATCCACCACGTGGCGGAATCTCATTGGAGCTTATATTTCTGCTTGCTCTCTGTCGCTGAAAAATTCTTATTTATTTATTTTCATCAATTATCGAAATAAAGGTAATCTATGTCATTTTTCATAGTATTATACTTGAAAAATGTCATATAAACTCTTAATAATAAAAAGCGGAAAAAATAGAGGACTGGTTAAAAACATGACATTCAACTGATTATATTACAACAAATTTAAATAATGAATTGTATTCTTTTTTAGTAAAAATAAGTATCTAAAATCAGAGTGCATCTCCAATATATGACAAAGTTATTTAATTAAAATTTGCTTACACGTTTAGTATTATTTTATTAGTAGTGGTGGTTTCAAATTAAAATCCTAGCCCTGTTAAGGGCAAGCAACAAGAATTTTTTTCAAAATGCTTAAAATTTATATTTAAGTTGTTATAAATTCCAAGATCAACATCATGTTACACTATTAAGAAAAATAAATAAATATGAAAGCATACCTCAATCCATAACTAAATGTATGATAAGTCTGAGAAAGAAACTCAAACATCAACTTGGGGACCATAACCCTATATATAAATCATTTATGAATGTACAAATTCTATATTATATATGAATATGAATGTACAACTTCCCTTACTTTGAATTTGGCTCTTATAATAAATTAAAAATAAGTATACCGGTCTTAACACATTCTAAAACCTCCATGCTTTAATTAACTCGTATTTCAATAAACTTAATATAAAATATCGTAATAGATCACATAGATAAACTTATTAATAAGATAGTTTTTTAATGTAGAATTAATATGTAAGACCAAATCTAACAGATGTATGATATTATTGTTTATATTATTAATTTTGTACAAATCCATTCTAAGTTTTCACAATTTGTAAACTTGTAAGATCCAATAATCTCCTGACATGCAATCCTTGTTATATAATTAAATTTACAAAACTATGATTCGCTATTGAATGGGTGATCATATGAACTCTTTGAGTAATTGTCATTGGGTACCAACCAATCATAAAACAACCAAAGTGTATATATGTGAGAAACACAATTTCTGAGATTGATGGAGTTTGTAATTAGGAATGAGAAGCAAATACTTGTGCTAATTGTTCTGATCACAAACATCCAATTGCATCCACATTTCATGGAAATGAATGCAATCCAACCTCCTCATGTACCCAAATGATCCAAAAATGTTTTGGGATTATCTTTCCATCATTTAGTCAATTGAAAAACAATGTCAAAGTCAACATCTTAATTCCATGCATCAGTTTAGACTTGTTCCTAACTTGGTGGGCAATGGGAGCAAAAGGTGAACAAAGCAAACCATACAAAATGTATAATTGTTGCATTAGCTACATAGATTGGAAGAGCCACTCCTTTCCAATAATTAGGGCCTTACAATATTTTGCTACGTTAGTCAGTAAACAAGACTTTGTGAAGTCCTTAGAAAACTACATAGACAGGCTAAATGTTTAAACTAGTCAAATGAGTGAATGACCTGCCAACATATATTGTCCTACAAAGTAGTTGAACATCACAATTTATATTAATTAGATGTCCTGCATAACTAGATCATCTTCACCAAACCCTTTGTGCATTGATCACATATGTTTTTACTTGCACCACTAATGACGATTGGCAACCATGAGCAATGTTATTAAAATAATCAACATGTAGAAAAGGTTTAGACTTCCAACATTGATAATAATCCATTAATGCACTTAATAAGCAAGTACAAATTTTATAAACCAAAAATGAGTAAGATTTGGATTCCACTAATAGTGGTTAGCATTCACGCCTATTTGTAATGGAACCCAAATGAATTACAGCATTGGAGATAAGTTTGAGGTTGTACGAGTAATACACTTCAACTACATTATTGTTGGGCCCTTTGGGCCTCCAAAAGGGACTTGCAATAGGTGTCACGACCTCTTTTAATCTAAAAATTAACTCAACGAATAATACTTTCTCATTAACCTGTATACAAGTCACAAACATCGTTCACGAGTAATGCGGGATAAACCTAATAATTCCCCTTCACACATCGAGCGACCTCGAAATTATCATCGACTGATAATATCCTCTTTTTCACACAGAACTCACATATTATTTGGTAAACTCGGAAAACTCCCCCGAAACTCACATATCATCACCTGACAAACTCTCTTTAAATCATCAGGTATAACACATGAAGGAAACTTGAACATTCGACATAGGTAAACACCAAATCTCTCAGGATCGTAACCTGACTTTGATACCAATGTTGGGCCCTTTGGACTCTTAAAAAGGACTTGCAATAGGTGTCACAAGCCTCTATTAATCTAAAAGTTAACTTAAGGAATAAGACTTTCTTATTATCCTACATACATATCACTAATATCGTCCACGACCAATGTAAGTTAACCCAAGAGTTATAAGTTCGGATTTAATTTCTTGATCAGTCTCCATGAAATTTCATCTTGGCCCGGTAACCAAAACCATTCAAATATTGTCGAAAAAGAATTTGTTTAATTAATTTAATTGATGGGTGATTTAAAACTGGCTACATAAGTAATTTGGCCTGCTGGGGAAGAAATTTATTGATCTATAGATTAGGAAATATGGACTCAGCTGCATTAGGGTGAGAATAAGAGGGATTGATAAAGTTGTAAACTCAACTAAGTTATTCGTGTGAATCTTAAATATTATTAAAAAGATGGATTGATGAACACCATTCAACTCCTTGTCTTGCACCGCGTTGAAGTTATTTTTTATTTAACTGAAATTAATTAGTACTAATTTTATCATAATGTCATCTGTGCTGCAATGTTAGTCCGAAGTCTATAGTTATATTATTATGGCCATACCAACTACCAAAGGTTACATATATATATATATATATATATATATATATATATATATATTCCAAACAAAAAAAAAGCTACACAATTTTCATAAATTCATAGCATTTATTTTAGAATAAAAAATTCTATACTCAAACTAGACTAAAATCTCTAATATGAAACTATTTAATAAATATTTTTATTTGGAAGGATAAGACTATATTATGTAGTTGTGAGTTCTATGTATGTATACATATATATAACATAAATTTAACTTATTTAAAAATCTTTATATTATTATCTTATCGTTTCTATGTGAAATGATATGACTAGTATAAATATATAAATTTATATATACCTTCTAAAGTAGATTATTTAATTTTTGCATAATATAGAAAATTCAGTAACTTATTATGTATCGTATTTCTTTGACATTCAAGTTTGTTATAATGTAGACGTAATTTACTAGTCGGTCTATAAATATTAAAAATGGGAAGATCCAAAAAATTTAATAAATAAATCATATAATTAATTTTTAAAGTTTGACTTAGAAAACTTAAATACGTATTTTTTTAAATTAAATTAGAATTTTATAATTACCATATTGTTAGTGTTCGTATAAAGTAAGAAGTAAAATATAGACTAGGTGGGAGATAAGGACGAGAGAGCACTCGCATTGGGACGCCATCGACCTCTAAGAAGCAGGCCAGAGCTTCCAGACCACATCCCCTGCTTTCATGGTCCTGCCTTTCCTTTCCCCACCATTATAAGCCCGTACCCACTTTTCTACCTCCACTCCTAACTCTTCTTTCTTCCTCATCTCACTCCTTCCTTCATCACGACTTCTTCTTCTTCTTCTTTGTGTTCTTCCTCCACACTACTACAATCACGGCTCCATTGGTTCATATACTTGTAGCTACTCTCGGAGGTAAGCGGAGGTTGAATTGGTGAAGACCCAGATAAGATTTTGATCATTGAAGCTGTTTGATCAAGCTGGCGATTGATCAAGAGCCTGCATTGGAAGTCAGGCCTATGAGTCGGAGAATCATGGTGAGTAAGCTTTGTTAGTTATCATGATCATGTTTTTGGTGTGTAGTTGTGTGTTATGTGATTGAGTTTCTCATCCTTTTGCTTGGTCGGTGAGCAGGGAGGTGGTGGTCCTGAGGATGACAACATGTGGCCGCCATGGCTCCAACCTCTTCTCCACACGAGCTTCTTCGTTCAATGCAAGTATCATGCCGACTCCCACAAGAGCGAATGCAACATGTACTGCTTGGACTGTGCTAATGGTGCTCTCTGCTCTCTCTGCCTCAGCTATCATAAAGACCACCGAGCCATTCAGGTAGTCTTTACCGCCAATTCTTCTCTTTATCATATCATCATCATCATCATTTCTTCTTATTCAAAGATGTGTGAATTGTATGTTCTATGGCTGTTGCAGATAAGGCGGTCATCTTACCATGATGTGATAAGAGTGAATGAGATTCAGAAGGTGTTTGATATATCTGGGGTACAGACCTACATTATAAACAGTGCTAGAGTTGTCTTCATCAATGAACGCCCCCAGCCGAGGCCTGGGAAGGGTGTCACAAACACTTGTGAGGTCTGTGAGAGGAGCCTGCTTGATTCTTTCAGATTCTGCTCCTTGGGATGCAAGGTACTTGTTTGCATAATTGTTATGTCTGATCAACATAACATCCATAACATTAATTCTTAGATATTTGCTTTTAATCATTTCATTGTGTGTTCTTTTGATCAATTTCTGATGTTGGTTTTGTGGTAATTTGGTTTTAGATTAATGGATTGTCGAATAATCCAAGAAAGAAATCTGAGGATTCACACTCAAGCAATAGCCACAGCCATGACAAGATCATCCAAAGTTTCACACCTTCAACTCCCCCACCAAGTACGACCAATAGTTTCAGAACTGCAAAGAGGAGAAAGGGGATTCCCCACAGGGCTCCCATGGTTGGATTCATCCTCAATTTCTGATTCCACAATCAATTCCAAGTTCATCCCATGTACAAATGCCACTAGTTCCCACTTCCCAGCTATGGTGTATATACAGGAACAATGAGAAGAAGAGGAATGGAAATGGCCCAAGATCTCAGAAGCGTTTACTTAGTTGAATATTAGCCACATGAAAGTTGGTAATATAGTATAGGTGAATAAGGTCTGGCTATGATACTAAGTTTTGCTTGCCTATATGATTGTAAATGTGAATAGTCGAAAGTATCTTGCTGATGTAGGAAACAGTTGATGTTAAGAATATGGAATGTAATAATGTGGTTGTGACGTTATATCTTTATGCAAGCATGGAAATTGGCAGCAGTGGAACTTGACTCTTCTCCATTTACAGCAATCCGTGTTGAATTGTGAAATTTGTTTCACATTTGATTCATAGTTTGGAGAGGAAATTTAGCTGGTCACTGTCCGTGGAAAACGTGTTTGGAAAAGATAGGAAGGGATGGGAGAAGTTGTCATCTCTGATGTATTTGGCCTTGAAAACATGGATAGCGTTGAAATCTTGTGTGGCTGTGACCGTGACCGTGACATTACGTGGAAAACCAACCATCTCTGCAATTCTTCACATCCCTTGTCATTCCTAGCCCTAGAAAAATCAAGATTTTTCATAGTTTTAACCTTTATATGAACTGCGTCAGAAGGTGTTGGTTCATGTATGATATTTGATCTTCTTCTTTTGTGTGGGAGAAAGATCTGGGTTTGGTGGGGTTTTAATGGTGGATATGCATAACGGCTGCAACGGTTCTGATGTCACAAGTGAGATTGCCATGGCTGGGTTTGGAGATGGTGATGAGGAGAGCAAAGGTTTGATGATAAGCATGAACTGTAGAGCCGCAAAAGAAAATGACAATCAACAATAATGCACTGTGGGTTTATTCTCATTCAATTCCATCAAATCAGATACCAAGGATGGGACAGACGGAGACCGTAAAAATGAACTATTTCATGTACGTTGAGACACACCAATTCTTATTCATCTCATCTCTGCTCCCACCAAGTTGAAGCTTGGAAAAGATCAAATTGATAAAACAGGCCTGCATTGTAAAAGGTGACTCACGTCTGGTGCAACATACACTTCTTAGACAGAACACCTCAAGGGTATGGAAGTTTGTAAAAGATTAGGAGGCAATAGGAGTATATATGAATCATGATCACAGAGTGATATAAATTAAAATTTACAAGGCCAATAATTGTTGAGGATGGCTAAAGTTGAAATTAGGCAGGGGGTGGTGATGAGAAACTTTTTTTTGCTGAACTCTATTATTGAATGGCTATCATGATCAATACCAAAATGGATGAAGATTCTTCTTCTTTTCCCACAATCCCTTTCTTTTGTAACATCTTTGTTTGTTTCTCCTTCATCAACAGTCCTACCCTTTTCATTTAAAACTGCATGCCAACATGTTGCTGTTTTATTTAATCTGGGTGTCTCGGTTTTGGGTGGTAATCCCCATTATGAGTACAAAGAAAACAATGTAGAATTATACAAGTGGGTATCTTAATGGATAATGGAGAACCATTGAGTGGGCATATGTGGATCGAACTAAACTTGATATGCCTGCTTTGTTTAAATCAAAAAATTACTTTTCTTGATCTACTTACATGAACATAAATCTTCAAGTGCTGATCTTTGCTTCTAATGATATTATGCAATTTCATGTTTATAAAATATTTGGAGGCATATTATTGTATTCCATTCCATTCTTTTCAAAAGGACTATGATACAAAGTTTTAGAGGACGTCTAACTTCCATCCTTCTCAATTGCTCCAAGCCATGATGCCATTTGCTTTCTTTCTTATCACATTCCTTCCTTATTATAACTTGCTTGTGTAGCAAAAGAAAAAGAAAGGCAGAAAGTAGTCACCCCCTTTGCCCTAACTGCAATTAGGCAAATGAACATCACTAGCATGCCCACCTTTGGTGAGGTCGCTGCTAGCTGGTAGATTTTTATCAACTGAATTGAACTAGGGCTTAATTAGGTATATATGCAAATGGGCCTTCATTGATTGTGTTTAAATTCTGAATTTCTCGATATCAATATTTTTGTTTGTTTTAAATATTGTATCGTACCATCCTACTGGCCGGTTATACCCATTATATACCATATGATATGCCCCTTCAAATTTAATAATATTGAAGTTTTTGTACCATTATAATTCGTATTCACTTTTTATTTTGAAAAATTTCCAAAAACCCGGTTTTTTTATTAAAAACCACAATATTTTGACTAATATTTAATTAGATATTTATCATAACAAACTTTTTCCGTATTTAATAAAACCTTTTATTTATAATTATAATTTGATTGTTCATGGTATTTCGATCTGATTGAATTAATATACCTTGTGTCGGAGCTTGTATGATAACCGATATAGTATTTAAAAATTTAGATTTTCTATTTGAAACCAGTCCATCAATCCGGTCGACAATGGACATCCGGGTGATCTGTTTGCCAAACCATTTGATCTTCACCTCACCACTTGGGTTCTTCGCTTGGAACAAATTTCCAAGAGCGGCTATTTCATTGGCATTTTCTGATAATTGGCACTAAGATTAAGACATAAGAATCCCAGGACCCATCTAGTTTGGATGCCCAGAAAAAAGCAAGAATTGACAAATGCTGTCTACTTGTTTCCAAGAGCTTGTGGATGCACCAAGACTACTATTTTTTGTGTATCAAATTTAGTGGGTGGAAGTGGATTGGAAGATGGGTAATTTAGATGGAGATTAAGGAGTGGCCACCATTGATTCAATTCCAAGCTTTTTACTCCATAACACAATCCTAATTCCCTGCCCCTTTGTGGAAGTTCAAAAAAATATAATGGAATTTGTAAAGATTTCACAAGTTGAAAGATCTTTTCTGATACACTTCTTTCCAATTGATTTGATGAAAATGTGATACTTCTTTCTTCTTCCTTTTTTTGGGTCAGTAGGATTTGGTTCCTTGTGGAACACATAGGAAACGTGATAAAGATGAAGAAATTAGGAACCAAGGTGTCTGCACCAATATCAATTTTGTTGGGCCTCCACTGATACATGGGAATAATTCTAGGGTAAGTGGGACATTCATTATGGTCTCAAAAGCAAGGTTGCCAAAAACATGTAAATTGGTCGTGGTAAAAATCTGTCCGTGAGTCGGCCAATTTGATCCGATTTGGGAGGGCAGTAGAAGACGGGGCGGGGGAAGGACGGGTGGAAGGGCGAGTGGCGAGGGCGGCGATGGGGGGTGGGCGACGACGTGGGGGTTGGCGATGGTGGGGGGCGGGGAGGGAGCGAGGAGGATTGGGTGGGGGAGGCGGTCCGACAATCAGGAAGAGAGAATTAGGGAGAAAGAAATAGTCGATGGCATTCTCGTAATTAAAAGTTGACTCAACTCAGACACAAGAAAAAAATAACAAATAACTTCAAATAATTAAAAAAATCTTAAAAAATATTAAAAAAATATTATAAAATATAATACACATCGTAACATTAAAATAATATATTCTATAACTAATAACTTACCGATTTTCACCGATTCTTATCCGATTTTTGATGAATCGATCCGATTCAATGACTTCTTCCAATCCAATTTAACGTCCGATTCCGATTTTTGTAACTATGCTCAAAAGCCTCAAATGTCAAGATCTCATTTTCACAATTTTTAGTTTTGAATTCATTATTTTCTCTTTTAGCTGTTTCTTTAAGTTTGATGTTCAACTTGATTCGAAGTTGGATATGTAAGATTATTAATAATCTCATTAATAAAAATTAATCTCCTTATGCTGGGTTCATGAAATTTAAAATGTCTAATGTACGAAGAATTGTATTATTAATGACTATAATAAAATTAATTGTATGAAACTAGTCTAAAAAATATATGAATAAAACTAATATAAAGAGAAAAGATTAATTTCTTCACTCAAAATTTGCATTGATTAAGGTACATTTCTAATTAAATTTTATAATTTTATTCGTATAATCTTTAGGCAATTTCCTTGGCAATTCTAAAATTGCTAAATAGAATTACATTAAAATTTTACAGGAACAACTCAAACTTAAATGAAACGAACCAAGACGTGTGTTTGCAAGACTCAGATTAAATCAAAATTTGATATTTTGTCTAGAAAATTAGATTTAAGTCATTTGTACTAGATTCTCTTTTAGTGAAATTTAACTATATTAATAAAAGGGTTTTTTGGCTCCAAAATTATAAGTAAGAATGTGAAGTCTTAATACATGATTATCTAAACAAATTGAAATATTTTAATTTTCGAGGCAAAATTTTAATATAAGTTACACTGGAGAATTATATGTAAAAATAAATTAATTTATGTACTTCAAGTTTGACTTGGACTCGAATAATCTATAATACAAAGAAATTTAGTTGAAACTCTAAAATAAGCAATTTAAGTCTAAATGATATAAAACCTAACTTGGATCGCCCAATAAATTAAGACCTTTGTCAACAAACATTAATAAAATTTAATATATTATCATTTAAAATTTTGGGATTCAAAGTGACTGATTTTGTACAATTAAGTCAAGTCAAATTGAGCAACTCAGCTCCAAGTTATCTTGAAGTCAATATTTTGGAAGCCAAAGCTCTATCTTAGTTTAAAGCATACATTTTTAAAAAAATTTGTAAAGCATACCGAAAACTAATCAAAATATAAAATAGAATGCGTACCTTACAACAAAGATAAATCGAAAACGTTCTCACAAATTAATTCTCCTCATAGATAGAGAAGATTATATTCCACACCCTAAATTTCTAAATTTTAAAGCACCCTGGAGAAACCCTAATTCCTTTTAAAGGTTAAACTTGACTCTAATTTATTTAGCGGTCTTTTTATAAAATAATAAAATTTACCCCCTCCCCCAATTTAGGGCTTGTTAACTTATATCTATCTTTAAATAGTTGGTAAACATGGGATTTAGTGGAATATACTCTTAATATTGAGTGCATCTTGTAATACTTCCAACACATACAAATTGATAGAAGAAAGAAGGATGATAAGCTTTAAATATCTTGTCTATTGCTATGGACAGACCTTGACTTGGGAGTCACAAAAAATATAAATACATAACCAAAGTTGTGAATTGGTACTACAAAGCAATGTCAGAATCACAAGTTAATGCCCTCAAATTGCAAGTGAATTCTCCTTCTATTTTTTTCTTTTTTCAAGGCAAGTGAATTCTATTTTATGTAATGTCTCTAAGCATTCTAATTACAAGTCATAACAAGGTGTTTTTTACATTTTCAATCAACAAGGTAGCAGCTACTTTTCAAGGGCTCAAAAAAATGAAAACAAAAATTACAATTGTAATGCTTAAATTTGACACATATATGGAGGCATGTTCAGCAACATAGTTACTTCTTTGCAATGATTTCTGTCATTTTCTCTCTGTTACTATTTTATGTCTTCAATTGGTTACATATTAATTGACTCGATTATAAGGATATTTAGATGATGACGACAATTTTAATAAAGTAAAAAAAACTACAACCATGTGATATAAATAGATAACTAAATTTATATATTGCCCGTATTATTATATTAAAAGATTGTTGGTGCTAAATAATTTAAAAAATAATTCCACGAGTCCGAAAACCCCTTTAACACAATAGGAAAAGTGGCTCATAATATTTCTAGGCTATTTTTAGTGACTTTTTTTAGTAGTTATCAAAAGTTAGAATGAGTTTTTTTTTGTTATATATAGTAGAAATGGCTAACTCAAATCTCTAGGTTAGTAAAAACTCCCTTAAAAATTATCAATAACTTATTTATAACAAGTAGTATAGATGTAATTTAGAGCTAATGGGCCTGCAACAATTTTATTGGGCCTCGTAACATAAATAAAAAGCCCGCCAAAAACTATGAGGGCATAAATGTCATTCAATATTGACTTCCATCTTCAAACAAAGTCTTCGAGCTCCTCCCATGGTGGTCCTAAGCCCAACCAGATAAACCTCCAATGGCTCTCTCCCCTCCCTCCCTCTTCTACCTCTCCTCTTCCCCTTCTTCCACTCGCTATTCGACCAAGAAGCTCCTCCTATCTTGGTCGGCTCCTAGCTCCTCCCTGCGTTGTGGGTCGGCTACTTTCATCTCCACTCTGCCAGCTCATGGAGCTCGCCGGTTCCTGCTCTTTTCTGCCGTCCAGCCGGTGTCTGTGGAAGATGGTGCAAAGGAGGGAGCTCTGGAAGTTGGTAGCTCGGATGCTGGGGCAAGGCGCAAGCTGTTTGTTGGTAACCTGCCGTTTAGCTTCGGTGCTCCCGACATTCGTACTTTGTTTGGGCAGTGTGGGACGGTTGAAGATGTTGAGGTGCTTCTCTTTTTTCTTCTAGTTAGATTCTGTTTGGTTTTTTTTGTGGTTTTTAATAAAGTTTATTTTTGGATTGTTAGATAATTAAGCAAAATGGGAAGCTCAAAGGGTTCGCATTCATTACAATGGCATCGGCAGTGGAAGCTAGCTGTGTAGTTGAAAAGTTTGAGTCTTCTGTAAGACCATAAGGCCTACTTTTTATGTCTTCTATTTTTGCCAAGAAGTTTTTATCCAATCTACTAGTTTTGTTTCTTCGGCATATCTATCTGACTTTGTCCAACATAATTTGCATCCTGAACTTGGGGAAAGAGGAGATCTAGATTTGTATCGTTGTTGCAGCCATTTGTTGTACTATAATCTATGTGTATGCTTTATCTTAGTTAGTGCTTAGTGATATCATTGCTACTGACTTACAATTCATGACGTAATTTCTTTGAGATTTCAATTCTTACAAGTTACACACCTTTTCTTATAAAACTCTTTTAAAGACGTAATATGAGACTGAGCAGCACTATTAAGATTAAAGTATTGTGAAGTGCGCAAACGCTTAGTTATCTGATTTTGATTTGTATCTTTAGTGTAGCTAATATTGGAGTAAAACCTATGTTTATGCTTTGTTGTAATTAGTGTTCCTCTTAGCGATAGCATTGCTATTGACTTACAAATCATGAGATGATTATTTTGTGACCTTTCAAGTCTTGCACGCCTTTTCTTATAGACCTCTTGGTTAAAACTTCATATGAATAGATTAGCAGCTCTGCTGATCGTGAAGAGCTCAAATGCTTAGTTATCCAACTTTGATTTGTAGTTGTGGTATAACAGTTATTGAGCTGAAATCTATGTGTATGTTAGCATTGCTTTTAGACTTAGAGTTCATGAAATAGTTGCTTTGTGAGCTTTCAAATCTTTTAAACCTCTTTTGCATGAATTTTGCATGAAAGGCTTAGGACTACTTTTAATATAGATGAAAAGATTGTGAAGAGCACAAACGCTTAGTTATCCAATTTTGGTTTGTATCTTTGGTTTAGCTCTTATTGTACCAAAATCTATGTGTATGCTTCATTTTAATTAGTGGTATTTTTATTGATAGCAGTACCATTGACTTACAATCCATGCGATGTCTCTTTGTGAGCTTTCAATTCTTAGATACCTTTTCTTGTAATTCTCATTTTATAACTTTGTAAGGATGACTCAGCGGCACTGTTGCTATTACAGATGAAAAGATTGCAAAGAACACAAACACTTAATTATCCGATTCTGAGAAGTAGTTGAACCTATATCTGCAACTAACGTGTTACCTGGGATGAAATGAATTGCTAATTTTTGACGTAGGAAGTACAAGATAGGATCATCAGAGTCCAGTATGCAAAGAGTTTGAAGAAACCATCTAAAGCACCAGGAGGTCCTCCCAATCCTAGTGGTGAAACCCCATATAAAATCTATGTGTCAAATCTTTCATGGAAGGCAAGATCTTCTCATTTGAGAGAACTATTTTCTGCTGCCTTCAAACCGGTCTCTTGCAGGGTGGTTTTTGATGCACCAAATGGGAGGTCTGCTGGTTATGGGTTTGTTTCATTTGCCACCATGAAGGAGGCAGAGGCTGCTGTTCAAGCTCTCGAGGGGAAGGTATGCCCACATTTTAGAATTTCACATTTTTTATTTGATCAAGTTCTAATAATACGTGTACAAGGCCTTCTTACCTATATTTTAGCGCCTAGCTTATATGCTATTTACATAGTTCTTGGTTTTATCCTATCAATATGTGGGATATTATCCAATTACAAATTAAGCATCACATGGTGCTTGGATCCAAATGTTTTAGCAAGTCAAGTAGACGAAGCATCCTGATTGTTTGGCACTGTTAAGTTTTTAAGAATAATATAGGCTTATAGAAAAGAACAACTTCCTAGACTGGCAAGAGCAGTTAGTGGAAGATTGACTGCCAAAGTCAATATAACGATATCATGTGTGAGTTCTGTTCATTTGTCTCTTGGTGTAGTTTAAAGCCAGGAAGAAAGGATGGTTCAATGAGAAATCTTATTTCTCATTTTCATTGGGCAATTGAGGTTCAAATTGTCCTTTGGTTTCATGTGGAAGGTTATACGTTATATCCTTTTGCTGGGAAAAATAAAAACTATGTTATTTACCTGGGAAGAAGAATTCCTCTTCTTACATGTTGTGTGAGTGTGGTTTCTTGAATCCTCACATTCTACTATTATTTAACTTGTACCTATTCCTTCATTTATCCGAATCTGTTTTGTGGGTAGCTTTATCATTATTCTGCATTCCGCAATCGGTAAATGGTGAAAAAAATACTAATGGTCTTGCCATATCGCTACAGGAATTAATGGGTAGACCTCTGAGGTTGAGAATCAGCCAAAAAAAATTGAAGAAACAGTGGAAGATCAGACAGAAAATAAAGATGTGAGTCAAGATCAATCTAACTCGTCTTAGCTGTGTATGATTGAGTTCAAACTGTATTGAGCAGTACCGAAGCAAAAGGCTGCATGAGCATCGCTTGTACAAATTTTTGTAGTATGTATTTATTCTTTATTTATCACACAAGTTTGGTGCAATACCTCATCAAAAAAATTATATAAGTTAATAAGAAATGGTTTCCCCCCCACAATCTATCATCAAATGCTGCTCATAGGAATAGCTACTTAAAATATATGATGAACTTGTGTTGTAATTTCTTGTGTAAATTTGCTAAAGAATGTTTCATAATTATGTGCATTCAGGGGACAATAATATGTTTTTAGCAAGAGTTTTATTTCCTTTAAAGTGAGTAAAAAGTAATTCCGTCAATGTTTGTGTAATGCCAATTTCAAGCCCGGGCAAATGCGGGTTGGCATCTTACTATTGAAAATTTTGTTATTCATAATTACATGAATCCTAATTTTTGGATCCTGCCCCAACGATTTTTGGGTGTCCTGTGGAAGAAAAAAGAACATGAGAGACAAGTTACCATCTCATGAGTGACAAAACATTTTTTTGTTTAAGCAATTTAAACTTTTTCCAAGTTGAATTAATGCTTAAGCTCATGTTTTCTCAAGATCATACAACATAAACATCAGTTAATTGCTAAATGAAGCAAGTAAAAGAATATGTTTTGATGTTAAGAACAACAAATATTCTAAATGACAACAGTATTTGATCTGTTGCATGAATATGATCACTTAAGAAGTGTTACAGACAATACAGCCCAGAACCCTATTAGCAAATGATTTCTTTGGCTTCTTAGGATTCAATTTGGGAGTTCCCACTGAGACGACTATCTCATGCTCACTCCCACGCCCAATATTGCTCACAGTCTCCTCCTCACAAGCCAGCACGAAAGTCTGAAAGGCCTCTTTGACATACTTTGCTCCATCTCCCACTGTCATGTTCTCCACTAGTTTGTGGGGGAAAATATCCTTCTTGTGATCTCCATTCAGTGCTGCTCCAAGCTGCACCAATTCTGCTTGAAAATCACTCAGTTTTGACTCTTCATTCGCCTCACCAGGTCTCAGTTTTCTTGGCTCGGGCAACGTAACTGCAATGAGTCGTCAACATTAACAATTTTTACAAGTTATATGTTGAGGAATGTGAAGAGTTACTCCTGAACCACTTATGAACACTGCCCAAATCACCTCATACAGCTTTGATAGATATTAATGATCATTGTTGTCTTTTGAATTCAATTGCAGATAAATTTTACAGAAATAAGGGGATGGAATAAATTTTTTTACCAGGGCAGTCTGTTCTAGGAGATTGTCGATTAATGACCGACTCAAATGTGCCAGCCCATTCATCTCTCTTTGTCAAGAACTTTTTGAGATTGAATATCTTCTTCACTGTTGCAGGTATTGAAGAATGCTCAAACTGGGATGTTGGGTATGGCCCTGTTGGTCCATGCACCACTGCAACCACCCAACACATGATTAGCTCACAATGTCACCTCAAATACCAGATTCCAGTCACAGTGACCTGTAAAACTAGATTCACAATATCATTTGTGTCATCCAGTTAAATATTGTAAATATTATATGTCTAAAAGATATATAATGTATGGATACATAAAAGAAAATCCTCTATATACCACTAAATTTTTTTTCACTTTTCCTCGCCTTAAATTTTATTGATTGACTTAAAACGTTAGCATGTAAGCATAATCAGTGTGACTAATTTAATAAATCAAACAAATCTAATAAAATTTATTTAGTGGTATGCATAGATACCAGTCCCAGGCTCAATCCAAGGAGAAACCATTATGGTGGGCACCCGGACACCGAGCCGATCGAACCGGAAGTTGAAGGGCGGTGGGCCGACAATGCCGTCGGGGCTGGGGACGCCGTCGGCCGGAGTGGGGACGTGGTCGTAAAACCCGCCGTGCTCGTCGTAGGTGACGATGAAGAGGAGCTCGTCCCACTGGGGGCTGGACCTCAGGGCCTCGTACACCTGCTTCACAAACTTCTGGCCCTCGGCGACGTCGTGGGACGGGTGGTCGTCGTTGCCGGGGAGGAGCTTGGTGTCGAAGTACCTCTGCTCCAGCACCACGTAGTTGGGCAGCTTCCCTTCCTCGCAGTGCTTCTTGAAGGTGAGGTCGAAGTCATGGAAGTTGCCCATGTACTTGGCTTTCCTTAGGTTCCTGCATGTTAATGCATTTTTGGAATTAGCTTACCTGCTAATTGTCATCAATCTTATTCTCTTCTCCCTCTTCCCTTAACATTTAAATCCATTTTAAATTTAAAATCTCACAAACTTAATGGCCAAATGACCTCCTGATGTTCCCATCTTTCTTCCGGATCATGTCGAAGTTAATTTTTATTTGTTAATGCTAATATAAATATGATAATTAATTTATTTGTAAAAAAAAATGAAAGAACACACATAAATAACGAGGTTTCCATATTGTAATATGCCTATTCTATCAAATTAGTATATCATGATCTCTTTTGTTATTATGTACGACTAATACTCTAATTTTATGGAGAGAAAGCTTAGTATCAGCTCTCAATGATATAAGAATATCACTAAGTTTCAAATCTCGTCACCCGTTTAAATCATATAGCTGTAATTTTTTTGATCTAGATAAAAATAACTTCATTATCAAAACGTCCTTGTAATTAGCTTACATCTGTACTAATTAAAAGACCCTCATTCCTCATTAAGTGATGTAAATGGACTAAAATGGTTAGATATCTTAGAAATAACTTTTGAATTTAAAGAAACCTTATGATTAAATAAAGAGATAGATTACAATGATTTTAATTGGTTAAATCTTCTGTTTTTAATGACAAGTTAAGATTGAGTTCTCGTTTTATTGATAAGAGTAGACAAGGAGATAGACTATGATAATTTAAATTTTTTTAATATTTTGCTTAGTTAAGTATCTTACTTTTAGTGTGATTTGAGATTTCCTTTTTAGTAATAAAATTTGATAAATAATTATTTCATTATTAATTTTTATACTATTTGTATACGAATAATTTTTTCAAAAATAATATACATGAAACATGTATAAGCGTACGTAAGAAAATACCTATAGAAGAGAGTAGAAGGAGGGTATTGGAAGTAGATACCAAAGGAGTACCCTCCTTCCTCCACCGATTCAAATATCGTCCTCTGAGGTGCACCCGCCACCAGCCTCGCCGTGTCGTTGCTTGTCAGCCCGGCCGACGTCGCCGAGTGCACGAACAGCCGGTTCGGCTGCGTGGACGCCGGCACGGACGCGAACCACCGGTCGAACACAGCGAACTCTCCCACCAGCTCCCTGTACACCGGCACCGCCTCCGGCCGGAATCCGTTCATCACCGTCTCCGACATGCCCTTCGCCTTGGCCTCGGCCTGCTTCGCGAAGCCGTTCATGGCCGGAGTCGGAGTCTGCTTCGAGGAGTTGACGTCGAACTTCTCGCCGAAGACCTGCTCGTAGATGTCGCCGATAGAGTGGCCGGGGTCAGGGTCGACGTACTCCGACTTGTCGCCGAAGTAGACCTCCCCGCCGCCGGTGGCTATGGGGTTCGATTCTCGGCCGGTGACGCCGTCGATCTCCGGGTTGAGGGACTTCATCCAACCGAGCATGTGGTCGAAGGAGCGGTTCTCTTGCACCAGCACCACCACTGTTTTGATGGGGAAAGGAGTCGTTGGTGTCGCCATTGTTGCACTAACTGGAGGAGAGCTTGGAATGAATCCAGAATCAATGGTGGAGTAGTCTGTTTAAGTAGGAGTTAACGTGAAGGGATTGAAGGGAGGCGGTGCAAGGATGATGAGTTGAGCAAAACTTGTGGACTTGTTAACATGAGTTGTTGCATAAAAAATGGGATTTAGTTGCTTGGAAGAAATGGTCAAGTGATAAGTTTGTTATCATGAAAAGTTTGTTATCATGCAAAGTTTAAATCAAATGAAGATCAAGTTTTAACCTGTTCCCTATAAAAGAGTACAGAATACAGATGATATAAATATGAACTGAGCTAATTCATTCCTACTTCGACCTACTTAAATGCCAATTGACTTAAATAAATACTAATAAATTCATTTTGAACATGGAAAAACGAACTAAATTTGAACAAGGTGACTTATATTTTTAAATATTATATAACACCAATATGTTATACCCCGATATATTACTGCTTTCAAATCGATTTTAATCCTAAATTTTAACAAAATTTAGTTTTTTTGTTAAAATGACGGTGCTTTAATTAGAATTTAATAAAAACATTGATGATAAAGTATATTTTAAATATTTAATAAAATATTGTATTTATAATTTAAGAATCATGTTAAACCGTATTTGACCAGGTTGAACTAGCCAACTATAAATCCAATATGATAACTAATACACTATTTAAAACTATGATGGTGAGTCTCCCTAGTTAAAAATTAGTCATCAACGACCACAAGTTTGCAATTGCCATCGGTCTTTATTTAGTGACCAGCCAATGACCTAATTGAAACTGATATTTTTTATAATAGCAAAAGTAGTCGTACTTGAAACTTGTAGTGACCACAATTTTGTAATTGTGATATCTGGTTGCTATTATCGATCACTAAAATTTTGTGACTGCATATCCGGTCATTACACACTTAGTTTTCAAAATCTTAAAAAAATGTTTTTATTAAAAATTTAGCAATCGGGGTTGGGGGGGGAGGGTGGGGCGAAGCTCCCCATCGCTGGATCTAAGATCTTAGATTTGGTGCTTGTGCAAGAAGAAATTTTAGAGGCAATACAATGACAAATAATAAATATGATTGAGCAATGTGGACAAAGATTTTAAGTTAGTAAAATACGTCGAGATGAAGTGAAAAATAAGGAAACTTGAACAACTTATCAAAGAAAACTTGTGGTAGTAAAACATGTCCAAATAACATAAGCTTAATTAGTTAGCTAATATATTGGAGACTAAATGCAAACACACACACACACACAAAAATAGGGTGGTGATTTGGATATTTTAAGACTAGCTAGCTCGGGAACAATGATGACATGTAAGCTGGTCAAAAAATAAAAATGTCACTACTAATTAATTTGGAATATTAATACCTGACAAATACAAGTGATTAATTGGGCATATAAAATTAATTCCTAATTAATTCAGTTACAGTATGATTTTTTCTCCGGCTGTAGATCCAACTGAAGTGTATTAATATTTTAGTTTGGAACCGAACCTAATCGAATTAATTGAACAATTTAGAAATATTTTCAAATCTATATTTTGTGTTAATTACCATTGAATTATAATATTTTTATGATGAATTTTTATTTGTTTAATGTGATATATACATATATTTAGAATTACTTATTAAATAATTATGTTCACTAAAATATTAATATAATTTTGATCAAATAATTAAACAAATCAATTTTTTTGACTTATGATTAAGTTCACTTATTTAGTTACGGAATGGAATCAGAAGGTTCGATTTTGAAAATAGTTTGACTCAGTTTAGTAAATGTTGGCATTAGATTGTAATTAGGTTTATAACCGAATGCCACATCAGAGGTTGATGGGCCGATGAACGGCCCCACAAGGCTGGCAAAACTTGATTGAACCGCCGGTCAGCCAAACATGAATTTGTCAACTTTGCCGACCGTGTCCGAGTCCACCACATCGCGTCCACGATCCTTTCCATTGAATAGAGATGGAGTCGCTCCGGCCCCTCCTCTTCCTCCCCCGTCTTCAACCTCCGGCATGGCGGCCGGCGGCCGGACCGCCACCCCGACCTTCTCCCTTCCGACGGTGAGTAGTCCCTTCTCTCTCAAGGTCGGTCAGGTCTTCACCGGCTTCGGCGTCGGGTGTGGCGTCGGCATCGGCGTGGGAACTCCTCTCAACTTCGGTATGATGGTGGTGTCGGCTGTAGTAGCTGTTTCTTCTTTTCTTGCTATATGTACTAAAAGGATGATAAACATGGACTACCCCGGTGGAAATTTTTAATCTTTCGGCTGTTTTTCACGTATTTTGTGATTTTTTATATTATTTTTTAGGGGCTTGGTTGTGTGTTTGAGTGAATTAGATTCTGGTGGCTCGGATTTAAAATTTTGTTTGTGGATGCATGATTGTAGTTGTTTGAGTGGAGTAGAATCTGGTGGCTATGAAATAGTCGGATAGTTTTGCAAGCCTGGTTGTGTGTTTGTGTGAAGTAGAATCTGTTAGCTCGGCTTATTATTGTTTTAATGAATGCAGCTAGAATGCTGATTGTAGGGGTCATTGCTCGCGAAAATAATGCCATTTTTTTGTATTCCATTTGCAAGCTTGGTTGTGAGTTGGGAAGTTGTTCATTGAATGCAACTATTGTGCTGATTGTATGAATTAATGTTTGGAAAAGAAAATGTTTTTATTGTTATCAGTGATAATTTACAGAATGGAAGTTTGTAGCGTTCCTTTATTGATGGAAGTGGGTCATTTGGCACTCAATCTGCCTGATCCTGCGATAAAAATCATTTAACACACCATGTAAATGTTTGATTTGACTTGTGCTAGTTATTTTGTATGAGACTAATGAAACTATTATTGCTGCGCAGGTGCAATCCCTATTTTGCAACAAGTTATGGTTGCTACTAGGGGAGCAACAGATGCTTTTTCTGGTGTTGGAAGACATGTTAATAGTACTGTGAGTGTGTAATACTTCTTTAGTATCCCTTTTCTCATGTTTTCTCATAAATTTTGTTATCTGCTATTGTTTTCATCAGTTCAGACGACTGGGATTAAAGAGGATAGAAGCAGGCATTGGATGTGGCTTTGGGGTTGGCCATGGCTTTGGAGTTGGTACTAAACCTTGAATGTTTTGTGCTATTGAATGTTTTCCATGCGTTTAATTAGCAAATAGCTTTAATGAATGATACTAACTGGGATATATGTCATTATTTACAGGCCTAGCAATAAAGCCTGGAGTGTTAGAAAGCATACAATCTTATATTGCAGTATGTTTCGTTCTTCTTTTTAAACTTTGTAATACTTCTGAAGTTTCATGTGCCTCTATTTGTGGTGTTCTTAACTAACTTTAATCTCTCGTGCTAACTAGCAAGGTATTGCAAAGGTTGTTGGAAGCATTGGAAATTCTTCTGGAGAGCCTGCTAATGGTACAAGATCTTTACAGAGAAACATAACTAATATTGTTGAAACTCAAGGAAAGACTCTACCACACGACACTAATTACCTGACAACTGCTACAGAAAATACCAGAACGATGTTGCATGATAACGTGAGAAGTCCAAACTCCAATATGGATTCTCATAGAGAACATTTTACTTTACGCAGAACGTCATCTGAAAAGTACCCTGATAGCAGAGCCGAGAAGGCTATTAACAGTTTCCTGCAAAATCCACTCTTGAAGAATAAAGAGGAAGTGGAGGTTGATGAAGTGGTATGCATTGAAAGAAATTATATTGTTCTTTTCGAAGAGTTTGAAATTTATACACGTTTTGACTGTTTATGTATGCTATTTGAATTTAAACTCTTGTTAGAAGGAGGAGGTTAGTATCCTTAAGATGAGTAATTACAGTTGTGAAGAGTGTGGTTATCTATGTAATCTGTGCAAGTCTATAAACGTATGGGAAAAAGTGGTGCAAAAAACATCTAGCACACCATATTCTCTAGTTTTATCTCATGTGGAAATGTCCCTAGATTTCTTGTTATTCTTAGTTGATATCTCTAGTCAATAGATTTTCAACAGTTCTGCTACCTATTGATCACCTAGGTTCTTTTTACTCCTGTATAAATTTTGATTACCTATCTTTACATGTGCTTTGCTTGCTGAGTTCAAAGGTCGGTTTTTTATTATTTGTTTATTTATTTATTCATTTTCTAGTGGGTTTTGAATGATTCCTGTCATGTGAAAACTTGGCATTCTGGCTCAACAGGTAAACTATACTTCATTTTCTCATGTTAGCAATTCGAAATGAGTTTCAGTCAAGAATGGCCTTCTAGTATAATTCCAGACCAAGCAAGTTGTAAAAAGCATCTACTAATCCCCAAACAATAGCAGTTGAGATCTAAAAACGATTGTTTCGGTATATTTTAATGAAGGAAGGTTATTTTCCTTAACTTAATTGTTTCTACTGAGTCATTTCAAAGCTTCTAGGTGCTAATTTTTGTGACAAAGTTTATGTGATTCTCAGGAAGCGTGTACAAATCAAAAAGTATTTGGGGTTATGGGCACAAATCATCTTTGTGCCTATTAGAAAAGATCTGCAAGATTCAATTACTTTGTATTTTTCATGGTTGCATGCAAATAACTAGTCAACTGATATGTATAAGCTTAAGTCATAACTTGTCCTATGCAAATAAATAATATTTGTTTGTGGTCATTTTATGCTACATATATACAGAAAATATTAGCGCTAATATTAGTTCCTTCAATAAGCACATATATTTTGATTTCTTGAAACCATTGTTACATTGCAAAATTTTTCTTGCCACCTGTTTGTTTTCCAA